>CM060387.1:72535405-72582405 GCA_030545235.1 Helianthus tuberosus
AATAAACTGATATTGTATCACTACTGTACTGTATGGTACCATATTGAGCCGGACCGAACAACATCGGTATTGGCAACGTGTTCGTTTTATTATTTTCGGTCGATGTAGAGCAGATGTTGATTGTTATACCGAATGCATGTATTGTGTCGGTATGAAGATAAACCGAATCAATACCGATCGAGATCCGCCGCGAAGCGCGGGGGAAATTAACTAGTATATATATTGTTACTGAAGGACCATGAATAGTTATTTTATTTTTATAATAATATATAGCTTTTTTATTTAATATATTATAATAGTTTATTATTATATTTACTTTTAATAACATATTTTTAATTTTTTTCCTTTTTCTAAAATCATATATATCTCCTTTACCATTTTATTGATAATTCTTTTTTTAAATATATATCAATTTATCAATTAATTTGATACTTCCTTAATAGTTTACGTTTATAACTTTTTTTCTAAAAATTGAAGTACGTAGTTGTGTTTGTTTTTTTACCTTAAGTTTTGTTAAAAATAAAGTTATACTTAAAATAAAGTATTTATTTGTTATCATAAAACGGTACGATGTTAAACTAAATTGTTCTAATGGTTTGACTTTCTAAACAAAATACTTTATTTTCAAATCATGTTTGTTTTACATTATAATTTACTCGGTTTCGACGTTACGCGCGACGCCAAAAAAAACTAGTTATATATTAGCAACTCGGTTTCAAATAACACATGTATTAGAAAGTAGATAAAAAATAATCAATTCGTAATAGTATATTTAGATTTTTATGAAACGTTATATTTTATAAGTTATATAAGTGTTAAAAGAATATTTGTATAGATTAGTAGCTTAAAAGGTAATGGGTTACATAGAAATAAGAGTTAACTTGGTTTTTGTTTTTTTGTGGTTGGGTCATTTTAGTGTTTTTACCCTAATAGTTAAAAAAATCATCTTCCACCCTGGAGTTTTCATTTTATTGCAAGTTTGCTCTTTAATTCTGACCCAGTTTAAAAAATTAGTTATAAGTATTTAATATTTATTTATTAGGGTGAGAATCAAATGTGAAGTTTATTTTGGCTAGGAAGCAATAGGATTAGGACATGTGGCAAAATTTAAAATAAAAATGAAGTGTATTTTAGTCAATCTTATCATTTTCTTCTTCCTTCTTCTTCCCAGTAACATCAAAACCCACAATTTTCAAAACCCACCATCTTCAACCATTTCTTCACGTTCTATCTCAATAATCACTACATTATAGTGCGATTTTCGTCACCAATCAATGATTCAAACACCCGATCAACGTGTTATTCAGCTTTTTTTTTTTTGAAGAAAACCTAGTTTAATTTCATACAAAATCTCGTTTTTTCCGGTGATTTTGAAGATAATCACTCGATCCGTTCAATTCGATCTCTGATAAGTGTTTCAATCATTCAAATTTCATCAATCGTTGAAGAAATCGACTTCGATCCATGTAAGAAATTCTTTAATTTCATTTTTATTATCTGGGTTTTTGATTTAGTCATTGCGTTTTACGATCTTGGCTGGTGTCCGGGGGCAGCGCCCCTGGTAGCAGGGTCCCAGGGGCGGCAGCCCCTGGCGGGGTCCAAGGGGCAGAGACAAAACTGCATTCGTAAACTGCATTGGTTCAGACAATTCATAGCACAGACAAAACTATTGTCCTGGTTCAATGCATTTTAGAGTGAACACTTTCTTTGGTGTTTTTAGGCCATTGCGTTTTAGAACTAAGACATTTTTATGTGTTTTCTGGCCATTGCGTTTTAGAAAAACACATTTTTGAAGTGTTTTTAGTCATTGCGTTTTAGGTAAAACACATTTTTAGGTGTTTTTAGTCCATTGCGTTTTAGAGAGAACAATTTCTTTTGTTTTTTTAGGCCATTGCGTTTTAGAAAGGAGACATTTTTAAGTGTTTTATGGGCATTGCGTTTTATAAATAAGACATTTCTTTGTGTTTTTTGTGCATTGCGTCTTAGGTAAAACACATTTTTATGTGTTTTCAGTCCATTGCGTTTTAGAAAACAAACATTTTAAGTGTTTTCTGGTCATTGCGTTTTAGAAATAAGACAGTTGTTTGTGTTTTTGGTGCATTGCGTTTTAGGTAAAACACATTTTTATGTGTTTTCAGTCCACTGCGTTTTAAAAAGTACACTTTCTTTTGTGTTTTTAGGCTATTACGTTTTATAAATAAGATATTTCTTTGTGTTTTCTGGCCATTGTGTTTTACAAATAAGACATTTATTTGTGTTTTGGTGAATTGCGTTTTAGAAAAATGTCATTTTTTAGGTTTTTTTTCCTTGCGTTTTACGCAACTGGGTTTTTTCCATTGCGTTTTACGCAACTGGGTTTTAATTTTTTTTTTTCGAAAATATAACAATAGTATACTCGTTTTAAAGATAAAAAAACGCTCGGTTTTTTTTTTGTGCAATTTTTATAAAAAATAATGTCGTATGAAAGAGTTATTAACGTTTAAAAATGGGGGGAAATTAAAGGAGAGAGAAACTATTGCCTTGGATTGACTAGAATGCCCTAAACAAACTCACGCGCCTCTTTTCTTCCTTTCAATTTCTCTCATTTAATCTTAGCCATTGATTAACTAAATGAATGGTCAAGATTACTTCCTAGCTTTCTTAGCCAAATAAACTTTCTATTATATCCTAACCCTCGTATTAAATACAAAAATCCGTTCTTTATTAGTATTAAAATAAAATTATAAGCACTTATAAAAAAAATCAGACACCATTCCTCACTTCATCACCCCCACCCTCTCTCTCTCTGTCTTTGGTAACAACAGCCACTAGCCACCACCATCTCGACCACCACCATCTCGACTATACAGCATCCCTTCCCACCAGCCATTACCACCCCTGCCACCACCAACACCACTGCCATTACCACCCTTACACACCAACCTACTCTCTTTTTATCACATTCACCATGTCTCTTTCTTTTAGTCGGGCTCGCTCAGATCTAAAAGAAGGCGGCGACTAGGGTTTCAATCTTGATTTTTGGGTTTTGGTTGTTGATTTTGGGTTGTAGTTGTTGATCTTGGCTTTTGATTGTTGTTTTTATGGTTGCCTGTGATATTTTAGGTATCGGTTGTCTTTGATTTTGGGTTGTGATGATAGTCAAGATTCAAGATTGAGTGGCGATTAGGTTTTTATGGATGCTTGCGTGTAGTATTGATGAGATGTTCGGCTATTTGTTCTTGTAGTGGTGGTCGGTGGCTAGATGTGGTGTTGCCTAGAACCGACGGAGGGTGGTCGAGAGTTGTGGTGGTAGGTGGTGGGTGGTGGGTATGGTGTTGGTGGATGGTGGTAGAGGCTGGATGAGAGTTGGAAATTGTAGGTAGTTAAGGTTTCTAGATGTTAAGAAAAGAAAATTTTAGAGTGAAAAGACAAAAATGTCCCAGTTTGAATTATTGGAAACTAATTACCTACAGCTACAAAGTTCATGTGGGGAATAGTGCCAGGCTACAACTACAAAGTTCATGTGGGGGAATAGTGCCAGGCAGCTGCCTGGCACTCCCCCATTGGACCAAATTCTTTTTAAATTAATTTTATTTACAGTTTAAAATTACGCTTTCGTCCTTTGTTTAAAATTACGTTTTTGCCCCCAGCGCAAAGTAAAATTATAATCTTGCCCCTAGCTCAAAATTACGCTTTTGCCCTCGGTTCAAAACCTCGCTTTTACTTTTGTTCCCAGTTTAAAATTACGGTTTCGCCCTTCGTGTAACCAACTTCTTTTTAAATTAATTTTATTTCCAGTTTAAAATTACGCTTTCGTCCTTTGTTTAAAATTACGTTTTTGCCCCCAGCGCAAAGTAAAATTATAATCTTGCCCCTAGCTCAAAATTACGTTTTTGCCCTCGGTTCAAAACCTCGCTTTTACTTTTGTTCCCAGTTTAAAATTACGGTTTCGCCCTCCGTGTAAAATTACGTTTTTGCCCCCAATTCAAAATTTGTCTGGCACTTCCCTATCGGACCATCCCAGTTTTAATTTAATTTTATTCCCAGTTTAAAATTATGATTTCGTTCGTTGTTTAAAATTACGATTTTGCCCCCACCAAAAAATAAAATTATAATTTTCCCGCTAGCTTAAAATTACGCTTTTGCCCTCGGTTCAAAAACTCACTTGCGATTTTGTTCCCAGTTTAAAATTACGGTTTCGCCCTCCGTTTAAAATTACAGTTTTGCCCCAGCTAAAAATAAAATGTTGTTTTTCCCTCTAGCTAAAAATTACGATTATGTCATCAGCTCAAGATTACGCTTTTGCCCACCGTTCAAAATGAAAATATGCTTTTCCCCCTAGCTAAAAAATATGATTTTGCTCTCAGTTTAAAAATATGATTTCGCCTCTGGTTCAAAATATAAATACGATTTTGCCCTCTGTATAGACATACATGTCATGAGAGAGAAGCCCAAATTTACGGTCATATCATCGTTTTTTTTCATAACAAAATTATAGTAGTCTTTTTGTAATTGATTGAGAATTATTCGGCCATCGCCCCGCAACGCGGGCGGGGCATCTACTAGTTATATACATATTTGTAAAATTACTAAGATACTCTTAATTTTAATAGCAAAAATAATCAGAGTAAAGGGCGATGAGTATATTAGAGAACAAATAAAAACTTCAGAGAGGAAAATGATAATTTTTAAACAAATGGAGTAAAAGCGTTTAAAATGCCCAAACCATTAAGAGTAAAAACGAAGTTAATTCTAGAAATAAATAAGAATCAATTGGTGAAGCTTCCCACAAGTTTTAAGACCATTTGTAGAGTCGTGAAGTGGCTTGATACCCCCCCCCCCCCGGTGGGCGTTATAGGGCATAAACAGAGAGATATTTCTAGTATAAAATCAAATGAAGAAAAATTAGAAAGTAGTGATGCAATGAGAGCATTAAGGAATGTTAACTATTACACATTTTTAGGGGCGTTATAATGCTATTGTGACGGAAAATCTCCCTTAGAGGATATTAACTATTACGAATGATCTAAAAAGAGACAAATTTTCTAAAAGAATACATATTCAACAACAAAAAAATGGTCAAAAGCCCAATAAAACGGTTATAAAGCCGTTTGCAATAGATATAAGTTTGAAAATCTAGCCGTCGCCTCTTTGATTCAGGCATAGGTGGTGGAGGAACAAAGGGCACACCATCCCTTAGTGCTCCCATTGCATCACTACTCCCAATGCAATGTTCCTAACTGCACAAGAGAGAAAGCGTTTCACCCCTGCAACGGTGTAATAAGCAAGAGATAAGTTGTCTTTGAAAAGGCCCGCCTTCCCACTCAGCTTCTGTTTGTTTGTTTGCAAGAACCTCAATCTCCCCAGCAATCTTCACTTTCAAGCTGCTTACACTCTCAGACGATGATGTATTGCAAAATACATCTTTTATTCGTGTAAAGTTTGTATAGTTTTTATTACGTTTAGTTTTGTTTTTCGTTAGAATATGCATACTATTGATAAAATCGTGTTTTGCAGGCCTTGATGCTTAAATATGCGGGAAACCGAGTGAAACGAGTCAAAACATCGAAGTGTCAAGTCTTGGAGCATGTTAGAAAGGTCGGGGAGTTGAAATAGAGTTAAAAGGCTGAAAAATCACTCTCTGGCACCCCGTGGGAAGTTTTCTGGCACCCGGCGAGAGACTGAAGGTAGTACATGAGCTGAAAAACAAGGTGGCACCCCACCACCCACTCTTTCAGTGGGTGGCGGCCGGCCAGAAGCCTAGCTGGCGATTTTTTGTTATGGAAAGTCATATATAACATCTTAAACTTGGAAAAGAAACCCTAGTTCGAACTTGGGACATCTTGGAGCAATTTTGGAGCATTCTTGGCGAACAATTGGAGATTTCAAGGCTTGGGAATCATTGGTACGAGTCGAGAGCGAAGAATCGAAGAATCAATCGGGTTTTCTAATCCCTTGTTTTGTCGATTACTTTCTTGGAACTTTGTTACAATGAATTCTGTTTTAGACATCTTTGTTTTGTTTTCATTTACTGAGATGCTTGGCTAATTTTATAAACCACCTAGACTATGATGAATGGATTAATATAAAGATTTTACCGTTTTCGTTATTTGCATGACTGTTATGGGTGATTGTGTTTAGTAAGAGGTTTGATTTAATGGTTTGATGTGTATGCGTACTTTGAATTGGTTTATTGTTATTATTTGCTTCATATGATTCTTAGTGACGGTCTATATCACAACGTAGAGTCATATTAGGGTTTAGGGTTTCGGTGAGTGTCTATATCACGTTAGAAAACCTTCACTCTTTAGGGAGAATTGCGCAATAACCCCTAGAAGTAAGTGGTAATAATTTGCTAAGTCTTAGTGTTCTACTAGTCCTAATAACTGGGAAGTGAGGGGCTATTGGTAGGTCTTACCCGGCGAATTGCTTTAGATAGGCCTTGGGAAAGGTTATGTCTTGGTTTACCTGTCGGTCTTATTAGTCTATCAAATCAAACTAATTACTTCAAATTACCCTAGATCTAGGATTGGGAAAGAATAGGTCAACATTAGGGTACTTACACAATAATTAGACAACTGGGAAGACGTCTAATAACCGGTAGAATTAACGGCCTAGGTAGTGCCACAGGTTTCTCCTTGAGAAGGGTCGAGGGGCCTCGTTGGTTCTTAATAGGTTTAGTATTTTAAGATCCCGGTTCCATAACTCGTGCATTTAACTTATTCGGTAATCTCTTAAAAACAATCCAGGATTCTTGTCTAGGTGGTCCCGTTCTCATATAAGTAAAGTCCACAGTCTTCATTCGTTTTTAGTCTAGTTTTAGTTTAATTTAGTAGTCTAATATAGATTTCCTAGTTTTTCAGTAACCCCCCCCCCCCCCCCCCAAAACAATTAAACAAGTTTTAGTCGTGTCTGTCAGTGTCTGTCAGAGTCTAGTTTACGTAATTTATAGAGTCTCGTGGTTCGATATCCGGACTTCATAGGTTATACTACATTGATCGGTACACTTGCCGATTGTGTGGTTTAGGTCGAGTCTAGAATTTAAAGCTTTGTAGTGTCTAGCTTAGAGAGTCTAATATAGTTAATTTTTATAGTCTGTTTAGCACACATCAGACGACGACTCCACACTTACTTCCAGCATTCGCCTGGTCTCTGGCACACACACCATGATACAAACAGGTCCCTGTCACAACCACCCACACCAATTAGGACGCTGCTACACGAACCTTAAAGCGGAAAGACATAACTATTTTGAGAAAAAAAAAAAAGCTTAATTACCATGTACCTAGAGGTGTTCAAAAAACTGGTTAATAAACAGGAACCGGTTTTTAAGCGTAACCGGAACCGGGTTTTTTGGCCCAATAACCTATACAGCTGATTAACCCGTTTCGGTTAAAAAAAACCCGGTTTGTATATCTCTACTTAGATGTACCTAGCTCCCGCCTATAATAGGCACACCCTTTATTACACCATACACCCATCACGGGCTTTCATAGTCCACCACCCTTTATTACATCATTTCTAGCCCATCGATTAGACCAGGCCCAAAGTTGATCATTCCGTTTCTTGATTGAACTACATGAAGGAACCAATGTAACTAGAGGTGCACAAACCGGTTCGGTTAACCAGTTATACCGGTTAATTTGACTTTTTGACTTTAACCGGTTAATGCTTTAACCGGTTATTACTTTAACCGGTTATTTTTTTAACTGGTCCGGTTAATTACTTTAACCGGTTCGGTTAATTAACCGGTTTTTTTTGCCTTTTTTTTGAATTTTTCGGTTATTTTTTCGGTTAACCAGTCTATTGGTTAAAAAACCGGTTTAAAAAAACCGGTTAATAACCGGTTATTATACTAAACACTTATAACCGGTTACTAACCTACGGTTAAATAACCTATTGAACCGGTTATTCCTAAATCGGTTATTAACTAGTTACGGTTTCGGTTAATAACCGGTTACGGTTAATTAACCGGTTATTTTGTGCACCTCTAATTGTAACTAGTAGTGCACAAAAAACCCGAACCCGAAAATAAAACTCGGAATCGGGCATTATAAAACCCGGGTTTTTTATACCTGAACCCGAACCCGACCCTACCCTACCCATAGGGTAGGGGTTGGGTATGCATATCTGTTATAAAACCCGAACCTGGAACCGAGTTTTTTTATACCTGTTTTCAACCCAGGTTTTACGAGTACTGGGTTTCAACCCGAACCCGGAACCGGGTTTTTTCAATACCCGGTCCGGGTTTCCTAATACCCTGTTCAGGTTTTTTTTTTTTTTTTTCGAATTTTGTACCTTGGTAACGATTATATAGCCGTTAGAAAGTGTATTATGATCATTTGTTTGGTTTACATTGTATCTCTATACCCTATAAAAGGGGGTCTTTGATGACGAACAATAAACGAAGACGATCAAGTTATTCGAAGCTATCTATATTCGTCATCTTATTCGATCCGGTTTAATGATTATTTAGGTGTCATGTATTTCTATGTTTTATGAAATAAAAAGGTTTTGCATTTTATATCTCTATGATTTATCCAAAAAAAAATGAATACCCGAACCAAACCCGAACCCAACCCGATCCATACCCGACCCGAACCCTACCTGAACCTGGGTATATAGGGTATACATTTTTTATATAAAACCCGGACCCGACCCGGGTATTGTCAATACCCGATTTTGTAGAACCCGATCGTACCCGAACCCGGTTCCATACCCGGAACCGGGTATTCAGAAAACCCGATTTGTGCACCACTAAATGTAACAACCCTCTAACAGTATCCAGACCAAACATCATAATCTCAAGAGGTGCTAGCCTTTTAAACCTGTCACATGTGAATATATGTTGAGATGTAACCCAAAAAACTCTTCTTACATCCAACTAAAACTTGGGGGGGGGGGGGGGGTGGTGGATAGTGCACGGTCCTCCCAACCGCTAGAGTGATCTCACTCCGGGAGCCGTTACCCGACCAAGCTAGCTCCGCGGTGACTTCCCCATGCCGAGTTCTTACCATGGGCGACATATGCCACTCCCAAGACTCGAACCCGGTACCTCTGGGAAAAGGTGGGTGTCGGTAGCCAACTGGGCTACCCCAGTTGGTTAACTAAAACTTTGTATAATTGCAAGTATAAATAGTAGCATGAATGCTCTTAATTAAGATTTGTATGTTTAGTAGTTATCTTCAATAAGATTTGTATGTATGTTCATAGAGGTGCACAAAACGGCTATTTTCCATAACCGGTTCGATTAACCTAACCGCCAAAATATCACCAACCGGTTAAGAACCGACGGTTAAAAATAACTTCAAACCGGTAAGCAGTCGAACGGTTATTAACTGGTTCTGATTCCGGTTAATAAACCGGTTATAATGTGCACCTATATTAATGTTCGTGTGTTTCAATGAACCTATTTATTTCTATCACATTCTTGGTATGCAACTGCCCAAAACAAAGTTAAAAGTCGCTAAAGATGGAGTGAAAAGATGATTATTATAAAGAATCTCAAAAACCCTTTAAAACCACTTCAGTCACATTGCTTCTAACCCACTAATTTGCTACCTGCTCCATCTCATTTACTCAATTGTCCTTACAATCCCACGAACAAGAGTGAAAGTGTGAAACACTTGTGCCCAAATTTGTAAATTACCGGGAATAAAAATAGGTATGAAAATGTAACCTACTTATTTTTCGTAGAAAAATCTAAGGTTTTTAAGAAAGAAAAAAGGTTTCAAAAGCAAGCAACTTAATTTAAGGTAATCTGACGCTGTTACTTGGCTATGAACTTTGACCTTTCTATGCTGACATGGCATCAGTTAGCTTGGAAGACTACCTTAAATAGAAAGTTTTGAGACTTTGGGGTAAAAAAAGTTGGGTTTCCAAAACATACTTTGGACTGAAGTGATTTAGATCTGGTTCTTTATTTAAGTTCATACAGTATATTTTTCTTTTCTTTTGTTAAGAGTAGAGGGTATGGTGATGGAGGATGGGCCGCCACGTCACCGGAAGTGAGGATGGGCCTAAAGGGAATGGACCAAGGGGGTGAGGGATGAGCCCCTTTATGTATATACATGTATGTATGTATGTATAGGTATATGTGAGAGGAGGCACGGCGAGATCATCGTGTGGGAGCCGGTTGGGACGAGGCAGGCCGAGGGGGGCGGTGTGGGGGACCGGCGCCGGGCCAGGCCGGGCCTAAGCCGGCCCCCATACCCTTTAGTCTTACCGTTTCAATTTTGGTTCCACAAACTTCGACAAATGATCCTGACGCAGGACGGAAATTGGGCGCTTAGAGGATAAACCGGGCAACTTTGACTCAGGAAGTTCTGAAACAGAATAGTAATAGCAGAGCATCCTTGCATATGTTTTTCATCTAACTTCTCAATTTGAAAATCAAAACTATTTCATGCAGGTAATTTATTATGCAATCAAAATTATTTCATCCAGCACAAGTTTTGTTGATCCATAATAGCAGAGCCATGATTGCATTATAATAGTTTTGTTGAGCCATGAAAATCAAAACTATTTCATCCAGCACAAGTTTTGTTCTTTGAATCTCCACCTTGACTGCATTAGAAAACTCATCCTCTGTGGTCCCGAAAACACCAGGACGTGTCTGAGCAAGCACAACAATACGTATGGAAATTTCGTCATCTTGGGCTAGCGTGGTCTCCCTAATCTTGGCAAACAGTCTCTCCTTTTGTTCTTTATACTTTGGGTCAGTAACAGATTTCTGCATGTGCTGAAACATCTTGTTGACTAGAATCAATTCACCAGTAATCGGTGAAACAACAGTAACAGCCGCCGCGGCAGCTACCATGTCCCCGAGTATCTTATACCTGTTCCGGGTCTCCCCCATCCGTACCTTTTACGACCTCACCGGTCAACCATTTGGGCCTAATATCTGCTGCAGAGCCGTTTTGAGCACGTAACTCAGAGACTTGGTGCTGGTAATAGGCATGATATGGATCTGCAGCATACATAAACCTATATTTGTGCGTTCCATCATTAACGATCATCTTCTCAAACCGAGGTTGGATTGACGCCACAAACCTTGCGGCTTTGTCCACCATGCTTTTGATGTTGGTGGGAGGAATTAATATCCCGCTTGATGCTGATGCAGGGGTGGAATTTGGCTTACTTTGACCACCACCATCAGCCTGCAAATCATTTTCTACTTGCGAAGGAGCCGACATTTTCTGCTTCAGAATCTAGAATAGTGACACTGCACAGTTTACATTAACTCTTAGATGATTAGTAGTTATCTTCATAAAGATTTGTATGTGTGTTCTTGTGTTTCAATGAACCTATTTATTTCCTTCACATTCTTGGTATGTATTGTACAGCCCAAAACAAAGTAAAAGTTGTATCTTCATAAAAATTTGTATGTGTACATTATCGTGTTTCGATGAACCTATTTATTTCCTTCACATTCTTGGTATGCAACTGCCCAAAACAAAGTAAAAGGAGTTCCAAGAAAAAAAAACGTAGATAGATGGAGCAAAAAGGTGATTATAAAGGATCTAAAAAACATTTAAAAGCACTTCAATCACCATTGTTTTTCACCCACTAATTTGCTACTTGCTGCATCTCATTTACTCACAAAAGTGAAACACCTCTAGCCAAATTTTTATAGTAGCAGCAAAAGGAAGGTTAGCGACCATAGGTTCATTATTTGTACAATAAAACATGTTGTAGAAGATTTCTTAAATAAAGACAATATCAACACTAAAACTCAAAGCAGTAATAATTAACATGTTTCAAAACAATACATCTGGTGCATTCCTCCTTTCTTATGCTATCTAATAAAGCCTGCAAAACACTACTATTTGCTAAAGTATTAACCTGTTGGATGATGCAGCCGCGTAATCTCGCTTCATGCAGCAGTTCATCACTAGCACTAATGCTTGTCTAATATCATCTGGCAGACCCTACAACATCAAATAAATAAATAATGGTTTTTTAATCAACATATATATTAATAATAGTAATATATCAATAAACAAAACATACCTTGTTCCTGCAGAAGTTGAAGAGAGGATTCAAGTCCCTCTTACACTGCTTAAAAGTGGTGAATGCTGACTTCCCTTTGGCGGTCCTCTTGTCCGATTCTGTCATCTCGTCCAACACATGGTTCCACTCGATCAACAACTTGTTAAAAAACACAAGAATCTTGTCCTCATCACATGAGAGGTCACAAATGTTCGTCTTCATACGTTTAAAATTATTCTTATCTTGTTCCATGCCAAGCAAAGTAACTGGCTGTTTCAAGAACCGTGGCGGGCGAATAACCTCCTGTTTCGGTGGGCTTATTGAAGATGATTCAGGTTTGGACTCGGTAGAATCAATAGGGTTCAGATATTCGCAGAGGCGTTTGTGTCGTTTCTCGTCTTCAAGACGCTTCTGGATTCGTTTATGTTGGATCTCTGAACGCTTGAAGACCTTCCGTCCGCCGGTTTCTTCGAAGAGACTTTGCCTTTTCTTAACCAACTCTTTCTTCAGGATATCCATCGCTCAACTCCTTCCGAAGATTTGTTTTCGGTCTATATATTATGGGAATGTAACGACTTTCTTTTATACTTTTTGGTTAGAGTAAATTCCAATATCTGCAAAGAAAGAAAGAGCTACTGTTTAGATCTTTGAAGATATATAATATGTGAAACCACACATAGAAAACAAACTACACCAGAGTCAATGAGATTATGGAAGTAGATGCATAAACCCCACTGTTATGAAAATAAAATGTGACAAATGTTGTTGTTTAGTGGCAAGATCAAAGCATCATAAGTTTGTTTATTACATGATCATCAATCTAGAATACCTAGCGGTGAGCAAATGACGAATACGAGATCAAGCAAGCAAGCAGATTCAACCTATCTGAGTGCATCACAAAACATTCAGGCATTTTATCAAACAGCATCGAATGGCATGAAGATCATAAGCCAACAAAAAGCAGCTGGTTAAATACTACAAACAAACAATCTGTCTCGATTCGATTTTAGGGCCGTTAATTAAACTGAAAAGAAATAAACAAAATTTGATCTACTAAACCTAATTTGTGCGTATGTATGTTCATCATACCTGATATCCAAAACTCGCAGATTGGTGTGCCTTCAATTTGTATTTGGTGATTCTAGAGAGAGAGAGAGAAAAGACACAGTTAGGGTTTCGTTTTACCTTAATTTATTATTTATATTTATTTATTATATTATTATGGTATTCCAATAAATGTTGGCACGCACCACCAAATTTACTTACTGACCCACTAGGCCACTACCCCTGTAGTTTCATAAATCATACGAACAAATCTAAAAACATTGTTTGACCACTTGACTTGACTATCTCACAATATCAACACCGAAACTACATAACATCTTTCAAAACCAGACACATACTAACTCAACACAACATAAGAGACAAAAAAAAAAAAAAAAAAAAAAATGGCTCACGTGTCCCGTTAGGTTCAATCTCACACTATTTTTACCACATAAAACTTATTTATTCGTTAAAACCCTTGGATTTTCACCTTTACAATTTCATAACCCTTATTTGGTTCGTACACCCCTCTTCTCTCTCTCCATCTCCACGCGAAGAGGAACCTATTCCTTTATGACTAAGCAACCCTAATCACCTTTCGCTACCTCTGCCTCATCCTTCCTAATTCACGATTGAATCCATCAAATTGTTGTATTTTTTAGCATCGTTTGTATGTTTTTTCGGGGATCGGGTCTCCATGAATGGGGGCACCTCGTTTCCGTCCGAGATCACATATCTATCTCCACGCGTAGATAAACGATGGATCTCAGTGCCTGATAACCAATCATAGCACAGAAAACAAGGTGTGTCAACGCTGCGTATAGCTCAATACGCTGCGTATAGGGTTAACCCTATACGCTGCGTATTGACCTATACGCAGCGTATATAAAACATCTGAAAATTTGGGGCCATTTTGGTAGGTTTGAAGCATCAGATTTTTACCAGGTTTATATACGCTGCGTATTGCTGCGTATAGGTCAATACGCAGCGTATTGCTGCGTATAGGTCAATACGCAGCGTATTGCTGCGTATATAACCTTCCAGAATTTTGTTTCAACATTCGGCCTACTTGTGGTATAAATTCTCACCCGGTTACAACGTTAAATCGCTTAAAATATATAACGAGTTAAAAATATATTATGTTTTTTATTATTTAGTCGACGTCGTCGTTAATTTATTTAGTTGATGTCTTCGAAATGCGTATAATTTTAAAATTTTGAAAAGCGTATATACGGATAACTTTAAAATATTATAGCTTAAATAAGTTGAAATACCCGGGTACTGTTCGAATATGTTAAACCGTTTACAGCAAAAGTTTTATATTTACACAAAAAGTTTGATATACACAAGAAATGTTTGTGCATACATAACAAAATGATAAAATGATAAAATACTATGGCTGCTGCTCCTGCTGTTGCTGCTGCTGCTGATGCTAATCCCATTCCGCATCTGTAATGAAGGGTCGTGGAGGTAACCCGTCATGCTGTCGACGCTCCTGCAGCTCCGCAGCCACCCACTCCAACAGATAGTTGTTCCTTTCAGCGTACCGAAGTAGCCGCTGATGTGATGGGTCAGGACCGGGCTAAACATGGCGTGGGAACTGAGGCGCCCCGGGTGGTCCACACGGATGTGGTGGTTCCTGAATGACGGCGGCCAGCTCATGCGGCTCCGGCGCCTCTAGATCGGGCGGGGGAAATACCAGAGCGAACTGTGCCGGCAGCTGAGTAAGCTGGTATTGCGTGACGTTCAGATTCTTAAACCGCTTCCCGCATGGGAAGTCTTTGGTAACATGCATTCCGGATAATGTGTTCCTCCCCATCCGCTGCGGCTGTGCCGCTGGGCCTACATGGTCGCGGTCATTCTCCGGATGATAGCCCAACGAAGGGGCTATCCTAGTCACGTAGGCGCCGCCGAATAACTGTCCGCGCTCCTGTCGATGATGCGTGGAGGCGAAGTACTGCGCCAACCCGTAGGCGAGAGCGCACGACCTCTTGTATAAGAGGCAATATAAGAAAAACAAGTCACCACAAGTGCACCACTCCCGGCTTTTGTTTCGAGCAATGATCGAAGTGGAAATCATTTTGTGCAAATACCTGCACAAAAGGAAACCAGTCAGTAAATAATAATCAGACGACATCGACTAAGATCTTCGTTAAATTATATATTTTTTTTATTATTTAGTCTACGTCGTCCGTAAGGCGCGTACGGGCCTAACGAGCGTCGAAACTAAGTTCGTCGTTAAAATATTTTTTTTTTATTATTTAGTCGAAGTCGAACCGTAAGGCGCGTAGGTCCCTAACGAGCGTCGAGACTAAGTTCGTCGTTAAAATACAAAACGACGATCTTAGTGTCGACGCTCGTTTGGGACCTACGTGCCTTACGGTTCGACTTCGACTAAATAATAAAAATATATAAATTTTAACGACCAACTAAGTTTCGACGCTCGTTAGGACCGTACGCGCCTTACGAGCGTCAAAACTAAGATCGTCGTTAAATTATATTGTTTTATTATTTAGTCCATGTCGAACCGTAAGTCGTGTAGGTCCCTAACGAGCGTCGAAATAAGTTCGTCATTAAAATATAAAACGACGAACTTAGTTTCGACGCTCGTTAGGGACCTACGCGCCTTACGGTTCGACTTCGACTAAATAATAAAAAATATATATATTTTAACGACGAACTTAGTTTCGACGCTCGTTAGGCCCGTACGCGCCTTACGGACGACGTCGACTAAATAATATTTACTTAGTAAATATTATTTAGTCGACGTCGTCCGTAAGGCGCGTACGGGCCTAACGAGCGTCGAAACTAAGTTCGTCGTTAAAATATATATATTTTTTATTATTTAGTCGAAGTCGAACCGTAAGGCGCGTAGGTCCCTAACGAGCGTCGAAACTAAGATCGAAGTTTTATATTTTAACGACGATCTTTGTTTCGACGCTCGTTAGGGACCTACGCGCCTTACGGTTCGACTTCGATTAAATAATTAAAAAAAATCTGTTTAAAAAAACAGTTTTCTGTTTAAAAAGACAATTTAAGTTTAAAAAAAATATTTTCTATTAAAAAAAAAAAACAGTTTTCTGTCGACGCTCGATAGAGACCTGCGCGCCTTACGGTTCGATTTCGACTAAATAATAATAATAAAAAATTTAACGATGAACTTAGTTTCGACGCTCGCTAGAACCGTACGCGCCTTACGAGCGTCAAAACTAAGATCGTTGTTAAATTATATTTTTTTATTATTTAGTCCATGTCTAACCGTAAGTCGCGTAGGTCCCTAACGAGCGTCGAAATAAGTTCATCGTTAAAATATAAAACGACGAACTTAGTTTCGACGCTCGTTAGAGACCTACGCGCCTTACGGTTCAACTTCGACTAAGTAATAAAAAAATATATTTTAACGACGAACTTAGTTTCGATGCTCGTTAGGCCCGTAAGCGCCTTACGGACGACGTCGACTAAATAATAAAAAAATATTATTTAGTCGACGTTGTCCGTAAGGCGCGTACGGGCCTAACGAGCGTCGAAACTAAGTTCGTCGTTAAAATATATATATTTTTTTATTACTTAGTCGAAGTCGAACCGTAAGGCGCGTAGGTCCCTAACGAGCGTCGAAACTAAGATCGAAGTTTTATATTTTAACGACGATCTTAGTTTCGACGCTCGTTAGGGACCTACGCGCCTTACGGTTCCACTTCGACTAAATAATAAAAAAATATTTAACGACGAACTTAGTTTTGACGCTCGTTAGGACCGTACGCGCCTTATGAGCGTCAAAAAAAATCTGTTTAAAAAAAATTTTTGTTTTAAAAAAAATCTGTTTAAAAAAAACAGTTTTCTGTTTAGAAAAAAAAAAAACAATTTAGGTTTAAAAAAATATATTTTCTATTTAAATAATAATAACTATTATTAAAATAATAATAACTAACGTTCCTGAAGAGCGGATCCTTAATCAGCGTAACCCTCCCCTTGGATTGTCGGTGGTCCCAATGATCGATGTCAGCGATCAGAGCCCAAAACCCTAAAAGCGTGGGTTTATCAACCATTACCAACCCCTGTTTTCACGAATGTTTATTAAACGTTAAATTAATATTAAATCTTAAATGTTATATATTAAAATAATAATAATAACAATACAAAATTTGTGTTAAACGTACCGTCGTATATAGATCCGTAGCGATCTCAGCCTCCGTATACAAACCGCTATGCTCCGCAAACTCTTCAAGTGACATAGAACGCGCCTGGCCAGCCATGCGAAAAGAAACCTCGGGCGGGGGAGGGGGCTGCGCGGTGTCCACAACCTGATCAGGCCGACGAGGATGAACTCGAACGACGACAGAAACTCGATCAGTATCTCCCTGTAGCTCGGCGTAAACGATAGCTCAAACAGTCGATCCCACGGTGAATCATGGGGAATAAACTTCCGCGCCCAATCTTCAGCCGCGAGCTCCCGGAGGGTTTTCCAAGAAACCGCAAAATGGGCATCGACGTGCATCTTCCGACGCTTGTCGCAACGGAGAGCAGCGTCGGACTCCGGAGGAAACTCCAAATACGGGTGATTCGGGAGAGGATCCGCCGGTGGACGCTTCTGCGACTGCGGCTGCTCCAGATTAATTTCTTCTACTTCCATTTCATCCTCCATCTTTCTCATCCTGAAAACCAAAAAAATTATTAGATAAACCAACGAGTGTTTTACTGTACTTTAAAATAAAAAAGTTTTCTGCGAAATCGCTGTCGTTTGCGGCCGTAAACGGGCGTTTAAACGGCTGCAAACGCAGCCGCAAACGGCTTCGAAATCACTGTCGTTTGGGGTTGCGTTTGCAGCCGTTTAAACGCCCGTTTACGGCTGCGTAATCGCTGCCGTTTGCGGCCGCATTTGTAGCCGTAAACGCGCGTTTAAACGGCTGCAAACGCAGCCGCAAACGGCTGTGAAATCCCTGCCGTTTACGGCTGCTTTTGCAGCCGTTTAAATTCCCGTGCCCAAATACCACTATCACGCTATCCAAACACCACTAAGCGATTTCGCAGCCGTTTGGCATATAGAAAACAGATCGTACACCACTAACCGACCCCATATGAATAACTTGACCCGACCCGACACGACAGACTGCTACCATTGGCATAATGATTTAACAAAGCTAACAAGTCAAACAAAGAAAAGAATTCACATGAAACACTAATGATTTGAATCTTTCTTTTTTATTGAATAACAATATCGATCAACAACTTCAACTATTCAGACACAGATCTGAACGTTTGAAGATTATACAGATCTAAAACTCAATTTCAGATTCAAATCAATTTTTATATATGCAACAAAAAACGTGATGTTTCTTAATGCGATTGAATCTGATTTCAGTTAGTTGTATACTTGACAACAATCCGTAATGATATTATCACATTAGAATCTATATTATCAGTCCTAAATATGATTCAAACAGATCAAAGTCATGTTGAAAATCAACTGAAAATCATTCGATTTCACCAGATCAGTTAGAAAATTTCAAACAACAGACCGAAAATCAATCGAAACAATCCTATCAACACGAATAACAATCAGATAAGCAAACACGAATAACAATCAGCAACACTTAACATGATTCAGCCTAGACTTCAAATTCAAACAACACCTATCAACAACTCAAACCTGATTTATCGGAATTCCTGAATCAAATCAGATCTGAAACATGACTCGACATGTGATGAGTTCTTATAGAATACATAAATCACTAACACAGTTCAAAACAAACAGATAATCATTCAAAACAGTTTGTAATATATGAAAGTTCAATAAAAAATTATCGAATCGCATCAAATCAGTCACGTTTTCACTGTAAACAGTTCAGAGAGTTCAGTGGCTAAACCCTAACAAGTCAAACAAATCAACACTAATCAAAGCTTAACCCAACCCTAATTTACGAAAGTTCAATCACTAACCAAACCCTAATTTACCTAAAAAAAACATGTAATTTACAGATAAAATAAAAAAAAATCAAAATTACTTAAATAGGTTGAGTAAATACCTGTTTTATACTTCAAATTTGTGTCGTATACGGTCGATTATTTTAGTCACCTTCGTATGTCTCTCGCTTGTGTGTGTTTTTGAGATTTGGGGAAGAACAGAGCTGCGTAGGGGTTTCTCTGATTTAAATCAGAACCTCTACGCAGCGTAGAGATCCCTACGAAGCGTATACAAAAGTCAAAGAGCAGTTTGACTTCAGTAAAATTACCATTATTCCCTTGTGTTGGGGCACTACGGAGCTGATTACAAGGGTAAAAAGGTCATTGTCTGACCTTTATATACGCTGCGTATGGATCTCTACGAAGCGTATATAAAGGTCAAGAGCATTGATACAAGGGTATAAAGGTCATGCTCTTGACCTTTATATACGCTTCGTAGAGATCCATACGCAACGTATATAAAGGTCAGACAATGACCTTTTTACCCTTGTAATCAGCTTCGTATAGCCCTAAACACAAGGGCAAAATGGTAATTTAACATATTTAGGTTTTGAAACTTTGATTTAGGGGGGAAATTATCCGCCTTTTACATCAGCTGCGTATGGGGCAATACGCTGCGTATTAGCTTAATCATTTTACCATTTTGCCCTTGTGTTGAGGCAATACGAAGCCAAAAACAGGGGTTGTTTTGTCATTTGCATCTCATACGCTGCGTAGGGATCCCTACGCAACGTATATAAAGCTCCATTTATTTTTTATTTTTTTTGTGTTTTCCTTTGTTTATATTTATAGAAAACAATATTATTTGATAAATAATACAAATATAATTGAGAAAAGCTAAAAATAATACAAAACTTATGAATTATAAAAATTAAAAATGATACAAACTTTATAAATTAAAAAATTTCTACAATTTACAAAAATACAAGTTTCCGCTTAATCTTCGATAACATTTAAACTCGGTTCTCTGTCTTTGTCTGAGTCTGATTTAGGATTGGTTAACTCGTAGTAGTGTTGTAACAGCGGTCTATACATTTCTTCCCACCGTTTCGCAGCTATTGATCGATGTGTCGACCACAATGGGGTCACTAAAGGCATGGGGTAGTCTCATTCCAACTTAGCATGTATGAAGTGTTCCCCGTAAACATGTACGAGCGTTATCGCTTGAGGTCGTGGATCTAGTGGGCCATCCGTTAATTGGAAGATGGTAGAGCTCCCTTCGATGGTTAGCACGTGGAGGACAATATTATACCTTTGCGCTACGAGGAGCCCTACGTGGGGCATTTCCATCCAGTGAATTGGATCGCACCCTTTCACTGAATGCCATTCGATGCTGTTACGTATTCGTTTAAAGTCTCCTTCGTTATATCTTTCGAATAGATGCTTCCAAAGCGGCTCGTTATGGTCAATCTCTAGTAGTAAATCACTTCGAATACGGGGCCATACGTGTTCCGTAAAACCTAACCCGACAGCCACAGACCTGTACCCACAATGACCGTCTGGGGTCACATCTTGTATACGCAATATGTAAGAGCGAAACTCTGATGGAATTTGATTCTTAAACCTCTTAATACTTAACAAGTTGTCGTCCCCCTTCATTAATGGAAAACCCTGATCATCCTGCTTCTCCTTCTTTTTAGAACTCGTTGAACTGTTTCGTTGCATTTTAGGTTTTTCAGACTTTACAACCGAACCAGTTCCACGAGAGCCCTCTGACGGTACGTATGAGCTGTTTCGGGGTAAATCGTACCTATGTTTGGGGGAAGCGGTATATACGTTGCTGTCCTCGCCATAGGAGCTGTATCTCGCAACTTCATCTAACCTTTCTTGTACTTTCTTTGATGTGGGCCGACAGCGAGTATTTTGCTGGACGATCGGTGGTTTCTTGGTTGACGATTTCGGGGTGAAGACCGCTTTTATCTTTGAAAGCAACCTCTTTTACTGAACGGGGGACTGCGCCTCTAAATGTTGCCGCACATTATTGAGCTCTGCTACAACATAGACTTCCTCGTCTACCAGTTTACACGGGAGCAAGTCAAGCTTACGCCAGAATACATCTATGTCATCGATGTCACACCCCGAAATTTTCAGAGCTGGCGTGACTGGACTGGTATCTTCATTGCACAGCGGAAGCAAATAAGCTAAGACTTCTAGAAATTGAACGCCACTAAGTACTCGACTCTTCATGGTTCTCCTATTCCAACCGTGCCTTGTCTTAGAAATGCAACCTGAGAAAGAAACATGCGAAAAAGTCAACATAAAGTTGAGCGAGTTCATAGTTTGTTTGTAAAAGATTTGAAATAAATCTTTTGAGTTATGAAAGATTTGAAATAAATCTTTCGAGTTGTGAAAGATTTGAAATAAATCTTTGGAATAACCGGTTTTTGAAATAGTATTGAGAAAACGAATCAAAAGTCATTTTCTTGCCAAGTTATATGGAAACGTTGTGTTTGTAACACAGTATGTTCATAAAAACCATGTATTTGTAAAGTCTTGTATTTGTAATGATCGTATAACCGTCAATGCCCACCCTGACTTTGACTCCATACCCGCATAATCCTGCGCTTTAAATTTTGTATAAAACATGGTATTTAATTTGTATGAACAAGTAGTTTCGTAAGTATATATGTCCCTGGTATGTAGCAAATAAGGAAATAAAGAGATCACCAATGGTTTGCAAGGCCATTGATATGTGTGAAGTGCAAGTAGGAAGACTCAAACCTAGCGGATTTTGCGTTGGGCACAAAGTCACCCCGTGGTCCGTTCTGCTGGGCCTGGGCTCGCTACACCCAGATAGATCTACCGCTTACGTCCCTCGGTCCTACAATGAGGATTAATGGCCTCAAGTTGCGCCTACCCACTCACATGATCTGTACGTTCTAACCCTCCTTAAGCTAACCATACCATGTATAAAAATGTCTGTAATCATTGTACATGTATTTTACCCCAGTCTCTAAGACTGATCCTCCCTCAGTCTTTAAGACTGATCCTTCCTCAAAACGCATCATACTTGGTACTCGTTCTCACCAAGAGTTCTTCTTGTATTTACCCATAGTTTAGAAAACTAGAATTCGTGGGTATGCATATTCCGAAAGATACGTTTGTTTGAAAACCGGTATGTTTAGTATAAACCTTTCGTAAATCATTTGAGTTCCTCGAAATCACTTCGTAATATGATTTAGAAATACGAGTTTTGCATTTGTTCAGAACTTTGTGTGTTTTTGCAAAACGTGCATGTCTTTCCACCCCGAAAACATTTACAAAAATGTAAACAGTAAAAAGTGGGGGTTATGAACTCACCTGAATTTCCATGTGCAAAGCTAGCTAATTACGACTCCGTGATGTCGTTTCCAAAATGAGACTCGCTAGTGTGCATTCTACAATATTCCTAACACGGAATATCTAATAAGTTTCTAAATAAAAGCGGTAACTAGTCTACGTGTCACCGAGCTCTACCGAATCGTTAGCCGAACGATTCGACAGTAAGTTGTTAACTTAATGGAAAAGATTAAGTTATATGTGTTAAGTCTCGTTTAATGTCAGTAGCAGTTTAATAAGTCTTGCAAAAGACTTAGTTTCCGAGAGACTTAAAATGAATAAATATTTATATAAAGATATATAAATATATCGTTGTAGGTGTGTTAGCCATCTCGAGTAGTCATACGTGTATAAAAGAATATTTCTATGAAAATATCATATAACAAACTCGTATCATATATCGCGTTTCGTATGAAAGTAATATATAATAACTTGTATTATATATATCACGTCTTGTGTATATTTGCCAAAAATATACGTATATGCCGTTTCGGCGTTTGTAATAAATATAAAAAGTTATATTTATTTTGCGAAAATATTATCGAGTTTGTTTGAAGTTTGAAATAAATAGATAAATCATATCTATTTTATAAAAGAATTCGTGTCGTTTAATATTTGAAATAAATATAAACTATATTTATTTTGATGAAACGAATTCGTGTTACGCGATGTTTGAAATAAATATATACACTATATTTATTTATAAAAGGATTCGAGTTTACGTTTGAAATAAATATAATAATAACTATATTTATTCTTGTTGTCAAAATAATTTCCATATCGTTGTTTTCGTAAGTTGTAAGTTGTTGTCGAAGGAAACTTTATATTTGTATCTCGTAAAAGTCGCTTTATAACAATAGTTGTCGTTTTACAAGAAAAGCACGTTTTTATAATAAAACTCGTTTTATTTTACGGATTTTCTCGAAAAACCTGGCAGAGTTTCCTCTGTTTTTGGACGCCCCGACAACACAAGTTGTCGCTATTTTTATCAAAATTCAATCAATTCATGCAATATATATAGCTTTTCATCAAATATACCAAATTAAAGTGTAAATAGTCGCTAAAAGTATCGGTCGAGCTCGTTCACGAAATAAATAAAATTATAAGAATAATGAAATGTATTGCGCCGTAAAATCTTTACCATCTTCTCGTGTCGAAAACCGAGCTGATCGAGTCAACTCACTGAGTTGACTGAGTCAACTGAGTTGACCGAGTTGGACCGAGTTGACTCGAACCGCTTCAAAATCTGACCCGAACCGACTGACATCGAACCAACTGTTGACCTGATCCGACCGCGGCGCGAAACTCGAGCCACCCGAACTGAACCAAGACCCGTGTTGACCTGAACCGCCTGACCCGAAACCGAACCCGCTGACCAGTTGACTGAACCAAACATAACCAGAATCTAGAATAAGTGCCACCACCATCACAGATGTTGTCGCCGGCTGCCACAGTCGGACACCTCCGACTCCGTCATCAACAACAGAATTTTCACATCATAAATCTTCAGAAAAAGAAAAGAAACCAAGATGAATGAGAACAGGGGCTTTACCGGATGTTTGTAGGAAACAATCCGCCACCGTCGCCGGCCATTACTCTGGCCGTCAGCACTTCAAATCACCCGCCTCATCTTCCTCTAACAGTGTATCATCAAGATCAGTCATCATCTCACATCGTTATTATCCTCAAAAGAAAGAAACAGTAGAAAAGCTTTTACCGGAAAAACTTGTCGAACCAGAGGCACCGCCGCGGCTCCGCCGCCAACGGCGGTCCATTGCCGGAAACGGCATCCCAGCCGTTCCACTTTCTCTCTCATTCTCTCTCTCATCGTTTCTCTCTCTCTGCTCCTGCTTCGTAACCGCCGCCATACGCCACCACCATCCGGTGGTGCCATCCGGTGGTGGCAGTCGTCAATCGGAAATCAGAAGGGGGGGGGGGTGTTGCCGCCGGAGTGGGGAACCGAAGAGGGGTGTGCTTTGTCGGCTGGTAGACGTCGACCGCCGGCCGGTTAACCGGCTCGTTCATCGGTGGTCAGAGGTATCACGGGAGAGGGAGAGGAGACATGTGGGTGTGTGTGTATGTTGTGATCAAGGAGAGGAGAGGTTGTCTGCTTATTTGAAATCGAGGGAGAGGAGAAGGGATTTTATAAGGATATTGAGATTGTGAGGATCTTGTGAGTGAGATTTTGGTAAATCTTGTAGGGATTTGAATATCTATTAGAGATTTTGAGTAGATATTGTAAAGATTTTGCAGGATTTGGCAAGATTTTTAAATCTTGTAGAGATCTTGAGAGATCTAATATATATGTGCAGGTTTTGGCTTGTGGGTGTTGGGCTTGGGCCCAGGGCCCACAAGCCCATATCGTGTGTAAGCGGCCCGAAATTCCTACGAGACCCGTTGTGAAATCCAAAACTCCGTTTAATCGTCAAAAATTAAAATACACAAAAATACGATCGGTAGTCGTTGTTTGCATGTCCGTTCGCCGATTACGGTAATAATCGCGAAAAATTGTATCGTTGCCATTCTTAATCCGTTTTTCGATCCGGTTCCGACTGTAGTCACTAAAATTTAATTTACGAAGCTAAACATATCGTAAAAAAAAATTAATATTTGTCGGCGTTGTTAGTATTCTGTTTGGTTTCAATCCGTTGCCGTTTAACGTTTCACAGGTTTCTCTGTAAACCACCGTTCGCGCACTGTATAATCAAATAAATGTTCCTGGGCACTCCAAAGGCCTAATTAAGTTAATTTGCGCTGTAAACACTTTTTATTATCGCGTTAATCGCCTGTTAATCACGTAATTAAGGGCCGTAAATCACCGGTTGTCACAATCGAGTTGTATCATACGCCCTGCACAGTTAAGTTAAAACAGTGTGAGAAACAGCTAAATCGTACAAAATAACAAAAGGTTTGTAGTTTTAATATTTTTAACCTGTACGTTTGTAGTTTTCCAGCCTACAAGCACACGAGAATCCACAGCTAAGCCACATATGGCATCCACATGATGCGTTAAGTTTTCGCAACACCTCCAGCTTCCTCAGTAGCTCTCTTTTGCCAGCAAATCAAGTGCTTTATGGGAAACCTTTCCACGTAGGTTGTCCAACAGTGGGTGTCTGTGGTGGTTCATCGTTTTTTCGATGCTCTCGGTGAAACTTTTTTGTATTTCATCGTACTGAGTTTCAACTATATCAATGACGCATCTTGCTCTTAGCTCCAATGAACTCCCGCGCGTAACGTATCTTTTTAAATTTGCGTGCTGGCTCTCAACTCTGTTGGTGGTGCGCTAACCAAAGTTGCGACACTTATCGGTCCACGCATAAACAAACATTTCTTTATTGTCTTTGAGCCAGTTTTCGTAGACATAATTAAAGACACCTGCAAAAATAAAATAATGAAATGTAAAAGCGTGTGGAAAATATAATAGATTGGGTGAGTCGTTTGTTGAAGGAACACTTACTTTCTCGGTTGGCAACCACGAGTCGGTTATACATTGTCTCCAAGTTGTACTTGTACATGGGCTCTGAAGCAGATTCGCACACTCTCCGCCAGTACGACATAAATTTTCCCCAATCTTCTTTATTGAACCCTTGCTTGCAATGTCTACTTATATTTTGTTCGATGTGAAAGTGGCATAGAAGCCTGGTTGTGTTCGGGAATACTTTAGCACACGCGTTAATTAGGGCAAGCTCTCTATCCGTGACTATCACACGCGGCATCATACATTCATGTAACATTGACTTGATCCACTCAAGCACCCACTCGTAGTTACCCCTTCGTTCTTTGCAAATAACGGCATGTGAGATACAAAAAGACTTGTTGGTCGATGTCAAACCCACAACCTGGACAAATGGCATGTTGTAGATGTTTGTTTTGTAGGTTGCGTCGATCAACATCACGTGCGGGAATGCACGCCACATAGTGATTGAATAAGGATGAACAAAGAAAATCTCTGTTATGACATCTGTTTTGGGTTCCTGTCGGGTGTCGTAAATGAATCGGTTGTCATGCAGTAGGCTTTCCAGTGCCTGCATAGGAGTCTTTCCGTCCATCAGTGTTGCTCTAATTTTTTGTATCGCATTTTGCACGTCTTTCTGAACATGCAGGCTGTCGGGGAACTGCTTTCTTAGGGTTTGAAATATGATACGTGGCTCTATATTTTGAGTAGTTAGCTGCTCCACTAGCTTGTATTCGACTTCAGTAAATCTTCGCACAAAAGCGTGCCCAACAGACTCGTCGTAGGTTCGTGGTTATGGTTCGCGTTGTCCACTTTTAACTCCCACGTGTCATTCGTCACGTCCTGGATGGCGAGTAATGAAAATGGGCAACCGATTTTTTTTGCTACCAGCTTTCCTAACTATTGCTTTACTACGGTGCTCACCACTACGGCCGCACACAAGCCATACCATCCGAGTAGTACCGCCAATATTTTTCGATCGGCGGGTAACAATTACGTAACCGTACTCCTTTCCCGTTTCTTGTACCCAATTCTTTAAATCAGTTAGAGACATGAAACGCTAAAAAAAAGTTACGTTAATAATAATAACAACAATAACAACAACAACAACAACAACAATAATAATAATTATAACTATAATTATAATATTTTTAACAATAATAATAATAATAATAATAATAATAATAATAATAATAACAATTTTAATAATAATAATTATAATATTTTAACAATAATAACAATAATAATAATAATTATAATTATAATATTTTTAACAATAATAATAATAATAATTATAATTATAATATTTTTAAAAATAATAATAATAATAATAATAATTTTAACAACAACAATAATAATAATAATAACAACAACAACAACAACAACAACAACAACAACAACAACAACAATAATAATAATAATAATAATTATAAAAATAATAATTATTTTAATGTAATACCTCCTTTATTTGAAACAGATTGCCCGGGGTAGATGGTTCATAATCATCATAAAGTGGTGTCTTACGGGGTTCATAACCAATCCACCGTATTCTTCGTATCCACCGTAGCCTCCGTATCCACCATATCCACCTTCACCCCCATATCTATCGTATCCACTGTATCCACCTTCACCCCCGTATCCATCTTCTACCCCGTATCCACCGTATCCACCTTCATCCCCGTATCCACCGTAACCTCCGTATCCACCTTCACCCCCGTATCCCCCGTAATCCGGATACGATTGCTGCGTCGGGTAATATGGTTCATCAATAGGTGCATTCTCAGCACCGTATCCACTTTGTTGCACGTACGAAGATTCATACCCGTATCCGTAATCTGGATACACTTGATGCGCCGGGTAATTTGGTTCATCAACAGGTGGAGTGGGAGTCTCGTTCAAGTCTGGAAACTGTGTTTTTTGATCAACACGGACTCCAGACACAACCTCCTCCTCCTCATTGGCATCATTTGCACCCCATGTGTCGTTAGAATAGCGATTACCGAAATAATTCTCGTTCTAAAATGATGACATTTTAACAAGATTGAACAAAAACAGAACAAATGATTTTGGTTTGGGGTGTAAATTGTTTACTGAAGAAGAATATGAAAAACAGAAGAAGAGATGAAGTCAGTGTTATGCTTGTGCGAAGATGAAAAGAAAGCAGAGCTAAATAGACTTTTAAATTTACTGAAATACGCAGCGTAAAGATCTCTACTCCCCGTATTGCTTTATTCACGTGCCTGGACAACATCGTATCAGTGTCAAATCAGTTTGACATACGTTGCGTATAGATCTATACGTAGCGTATAGGGTTACCTCTATACGCTGTGTAGAGATCTATACGCACTGTATGTCAGACTGATTTGACATGGTACTAGGTTTGACTGTCTGGTCATGTACCTGCCCCTTACATACGCAGCGTAAAGACCTATACGCTGCGTATAGAGGTAACCCTATACGCTGCGTAGAGGTCTCTACGCAGCGTATGTAAACCCTAAGTGTGTAGATAGCCTACCAAGGTGTGCAAATAGTTAAAGCCATCTAAAAACATTGTTTGACCACTTGACTTGACTATCTCACAATATCAACAAGAGAACTACATAACATCTTTCAAAACCAGACACAAACTAACTCAACACAACATAAGAGACAAAAAAAAAAAAAAATGGCTCACGTGTCGCGTTAGGTTCAGTCTCATACTATTTTTACCACCTAAAACCTATTTATTCGTTAAAACCCTTGGATTTTCACCTTTACAATTTCATAACCCTTATTTGGTTCGTACACCCTTCTTCTCTCCCCATCTCCACGCTAAGAGGAACCTATTTCTTTATGACTAAGCAACCCTAATCACCTTTCGCTACCTCTGCCTCTCCTTCCTAATTCACGATTGAATCCATCAAACTGTTGTATTTTTTTAGCAGCGTTTGTATGTTTTCTTCGGGGGTCGGGTCTGCACCTCATTTCCGTCCGAGATCACATATCCATCTTGAACAAGCCACGACTTTGAACCAAATTTGTGGTCGATTTTTGTCACACCCCGATATTTCCACGTATTACCGGTGGGCCCGGTGGGGAGTATCGTGACGTGGTTGGTAACATTACAGTCAAACAACACAATATTTAAATGCACAGCGGAAGCAAAGAATAAATATATTTCAACTTTAATAAATTGTAATATCAAGTATCACAAACAGTTGAAATTTAATCCACAGGCGGATCAATAATAAAATGGAAACATTGTTCAACAGTTTGACATCCAAGCTTGCGAGACTTATTGTGGACGCTAGGAGAAAGCCAGCCCAGTTCGCGTAGTACCCGCACTTAACCTTTTTGGGAAAATACGTCAGTTTACACTGGTAAATACAATTAACTGACTCATTTGAAAAGGTTTAATAAAATTGATTTGAATGCACGTGGCACAAACTCTTTAATAACTTGGGATAATTATTTGAATATTATCTTGTAAAAGAATTACATGTTCCTTATGCGTTCAGTAGCCCGATCCGTAGACCGGGTTAAAGATCAATAGACACACCACATTATTTATTTTGTCACTGACGGGTGTACGGCTACACCCCGTGCTTAGGTCGTGGCCATCTCGTAAGATGAAGCCAAGGATATCCGGGACATGGTCATTAACCCCCCAAAGGCTTTAAGCAAACAAAACATTTCAAAACGGAACATATCAATGATTTAACCTCTATTCGATTAAAGATTCAATGTCCGACCAAACGGTATTTTATATACCATAACCCAAGCCCGTATAGGGAAAATAAGTTAAAAGTATTTACCTTTGCAAGTATCAATCACAAGTAGCAAGTGCGTGTAGCTTTTACCGGGTCTCCTATTCTGGAATGAAGGTTTATAATAACCTATTAGAATCCTAACGGGTCTTTATTTAAGCCTAAACTTAGACCGGTTAGTTTTAAAGAAAGATACGGTTCAAACGCACGATTAAGCGAAGACCGGAATAGAATGTGGTTTAGACCCGACAAGTTTGAAGACTTGTATAATATGGGTAAACTAAACACATTCTGGATTTTGAGATAAAAACGATAAGGTTTGACCCGTTTCGGCTAATTTATGCAAACTAGTTACATAAACCGAACCGAACGCGCAATAAGCGTAACGGGTAACCATAAGAGTCATATACAGGTTTCCTAAGTAAATATGCTTTAAATATGTTGTGATATCAGTAGGATATCTTCCATTATGCCCAAAACGAGTTTAATCTCAATTTAAGCCCCGTAGGGGTATTTTGGTCATTTTAAAGATTATAAAGGGGATTAAATGAAATTCTGAGATTCAGGTCCGAATACATCAGTAAAATAACTTATTTTAATAGGTCATATCAGTTGTGATAAGTCTTAAATGCCAAAAATGGTTCTAAACATAAACTATGTGTTTAATACGCTTAAAAAAACCATTTTAAGCGATTTCCGGGTTATACAGGAAATCTGAGTTTTCTGATCAGGTTATAAAGTTCAAAATACTTTATTTATTATATAAAATCAGTAGCAATTGGATTGGTGTCAAAATATTATGTAGAACTCATTTTATAACCAAAAAGGGTATAATCGGTATTTACCGAATCAATGCCATAACCTTAGGTTATGAGCAGGTTAAAAATAATTAAAAATCTTTAAAAATCCCAAAATATTATATTACATCAGTGGGTAAAAGATTTGGTGTTAAAAATTGGGTTTAGATAGGCTTTATGCTAATGACGCCGTTTAATTACTAAAAGGCGTTCTAATTACGCTAATGAGCATAACTCCTAATCTAGACCTCCAACTGATGTGAAAATTTAGGGACATGTTTATAATATTGTAACAAAGATTATTGTCCTTTCACATATCCAAAATTCTCGTTTTATGGTCAAAAGGGCATTATGGTCAACATTAAGCAATTTAACGGAAACATGTAAACGAATCGGACAATCAACGAACCAACCACAGAGGGTTATACTATCATGTAACCTGGTTCTAAGGAAGCTCTAAGGAAATTCCAATTCATACTAAATCGGGTCAGAACTGAAGTCAAAGCAAAAGTCAAAGTTTTGCGACTTTCGGTTCTGAACCGGGTCTAAACAGAAAATTGTCGGGTCGAACATGTTTAGACATGTTCTTACATTTATTACTAAGTTATATGAGTGATAAAATATGTTACATGCCTTCTACATTGCTAATTACATGTAAATTCAAAAATTAAGCTTCTGTTGACTTTTTCTAAACCACTTTGACCCGACATTTGATCTAGTTAGAGTGGGAACCAGAGGGTGCCCTTTTAAGGGTTTAATGCCCACATAATTACCAACTTATAACTACCTTTGATTCGACTAAACACTGAACCATTTATGATTAATCGCTAAGTCAAACGTTAATTACGATAGTTTGACTTTTAAGCTAAAACTAAGTAAAAACTCAATTAAGGAAGGTCAAGGGTACTTACCAAAGTCCTATGCACGACTAGGGATGACTTGGGTCTGCTTTGGAGCTCCAGAAGTCTTCAAGAATGCAGATGGAAGGTGTGATCAAAGTTGCAACATGAGGGACCGTTATATAGTGCTTTTGATCTCATTAGATCATGACAATTCATGCTACAACTGATAATGGATCATCCACAAGTGTCCCTATGGTCTAAAAAGCATGTAGGGGTCGCTCATGGAGTGGAAAATATCTCCTAAAGTCGGTTGCAAGGCTGAACAGGCTACTGCCTGTATTTTCTGCATCTAGGGGTCGCACGCAGCCCGCGTAAGGTTCTGTTAAGCCTTACGCGGCCCGCCTAAGGCCTGGCTTCAGGTAAAAAGCTTTTTAGCTTTTGCATTTTGGCTCTTGGTCCTTCGAAAGGTCACCCAACCTTTATTTCTTGCATTTTGAGCCCTTCAATTTACTTATAAGGGCTTCAAGACTTATACCCACTTTGTTAAGTCCTTGGTCACTTTGTTATTACCCGAAAAGTCATAAACTTCATCATTGACGCTTTTAACCCCTCTTATACGAATTTGATCATAACTTTCTCATATGATAACGAAACTTTATGAAATTTTTATCACACATTCTAGTGAGCATAATTTACCGTTACAAAGCTTCGGGTTTGCTAAAAGGTCACTCAGAGGTATACTTTAAACATGTTGACACGTTTAACCCCTGTAGTTTGTAATCTCTCACTTTCTTTCATATTTAGCTTCGTATGATCCAAGATTTTTTCGTTTGAAGGTATAAACATTATGTAGGGCTATTTTAAAGTATATTTATCCCTTGTTGACATTTTGAGCCCTTATATTCACATACTTTCCATGTTTGTCAACTTTAGTCCTTCTAAAGTATTCTTTCGCACGTTCAAGCTTACGACTCGTGTCAATACATTATACGACGTGAATTTTCGAGGTGTTACATCCTCACCCCCTTAAAAGAAATCTCGACCTCGAGATTTACTGAAACAAATGAGGGTACTTTTCTTTCATTGTGGACTCTACCTCCCACGTGTACTCGGGACCTCTACGGGCATCCCATTTAACCTTTACGATTGGTACGTGCTTCCTTCGAAGCTTCTTAACCTGTCGATCCTCGATCAACACAGGTTTTTCAACAAACTTCAAGCTCTCTTCTATGTGCACATCTGTATGTGGTATGACTAGTGATTCATCAGCGAAACACTTCTTCAGATTGCAGATGTGGAATACATTGTGAATACCACTGAGCTCTTCAGGTAATTTTAACTTATAAGCAACTGATCCGACACATTCGATGACCTCGAATGGTCCTATGTATCTCGGGCTTAACTTACCTTTCTTGCCAAATCGCATCACTCCATTCCAGGGTGATACTTTATGCAACACTTTATCACCTACCTCGAATTTCAGAGGTTTACGCTTTAGATCCGCGTAGCTTTTCTGCCTATCCCTGGCAGCTTTCAGGCGGTCACGAATCTGGACAATCTTGTCCGTCGTTTCAAAGACTATTTCAGGTCCTGACAATTGGACATCTCCAACTTCCGCCCAACAAACGGGCATTCTGCATTTCCTACCATACAATGCCTCAAAAGGCGCAGCCTTAATGCTGGTATGATAGCTATTGTTATATAAGAACTCAATTAATGGCAGGTGGTTATCCCAACTACCACCTAAGTCAATCACACATGCACGAAGCATGTCTTCCAAAGTTTGGATAGTACGATCACTCTGGCCGTCCGTCTGAAGATGGTAAGCCGTACTAAAATTTAAGCGTGTGCCCAAAGACTGTTGGAAGCTTTTCCAAAAATGTGATGTGTATCTAGTATCCCTGTCAGAGATAATAGACACTGGTACGCCATGTAGAGATACAATCTTATCTACGTACAATTGGGCAAACATGTCGGAGCTATAGGTCTCCTTGATGGGTAGGAAATGTGCTGACTTAGTCAGTCTATCTACTATTACCCATATTGTGTCATTTCCTTTCCTTGTTTTCGGAAACTTGGTGATGAAATCCATTGTCACCATTTCCCACTTCCACGTGGGAAGTTCAGGTTGTTGTAGTAAACCTGACGGCTTTTGATGTTCAGCTTTGACTTGCGCACACGTCAAACATTTAGCTACATAGATAGCTATAGACTTCTTCAAGCCTATCCACCAAAAATTTGCATTCATATCCTGGTACATCTTGTCAGCTCCAGGATGAACGGAATATTTAGAACTGTGGGCTTCCTGGAGGATAACATCTCGAAGTCCTCCATAAACCGGAACCCATATTCGTCCATTCAATATCAGAATTCTGTCCTTGCCCTGAGATAACTGTTCTTCGGTTACTCCTAGCTTTTCATTAGGATAGTTAGCTTCCAGCACAACTTCCTTCTGCGCAGCTAACAACCTTTCATTCAAAGCATTCTTTACTTCAATGCTCTTGGCATAGATTCGGATGGGTTTCACCCTTTCCTTTCGACTCAAGGCATTTGCGACTACATTCGCCTTGCCAGGATGGTATCTTATCTCACAATCATAATCATTCAAAGTTTCCATCCAACGTCGTTGCCTCATGTTCAATTCCTTTTGGTTAAACAGGTGCTGGAGGCTCTTGTGATCCGAGTAGATCACACACTTGATACCATATAAATAGTGCCTCCATAGCTTCAGTGCAAATACAACGGCACCCAACTCCAAGTCATGGGTGGTGTAATTCTTTTCATGCACTTTTAACTGACGTGAAGTGATGCGTGTGAAGTGTTATATATATTAGGTGTATATTTTAAGCCCCTTTAACACTTATTTTAGCCAAGTTTTAAATTTATAAAACACGATATTTTACTAACACTAAACACACATATGGGCAAGTGCACCCATCGTGAGCGTAGTATAGTGTTGGCAAGATACCGAGGTCGTCCAAGGACACAAGAGCTTTTAGTACCGGTTTATTCTCAACGTCTAATCAAAATAAAAAGTTTAGAAAAATGTTTTAAACTAAGAAAAATAAAAACTAACTAAAATGCTGAAAATAAAAATAAAAAGAAAAACAGATAGACAAGATGAATCACTTGGTTCCGACTCGTATCTAGTGTAACCTTTGATTATTTCCGCACTTTTGCACATGATTAAGAGATTATCTTAGTTATTGTAGTAGGCCCCTCTTTTGAAGGTGACGTTACCATCACCCCAGTAGTTTGAGTCAGCAAGGATACAATCCTAAAAGGGTGGATTATTGGAAGATAAAGAATTAAGTTATTAATGCAATATTATGGTAGGCCCCTCTTTTGGAGGCGACGTTACCCTCGACTAAGTAGTCTGAGTCAGCAGGGATACAATCCTAAATAGCCGGGTTATAGTATTAATAGTAGTTAACTTATGAGGGGGTCAAAGAGTTTGGACCCCCGCCATCCAATACCGTGAAGTATTGAAGGAGGTCCTACTAAATTTGACCCAGGTCCATTGCAGGACCTCTAAACGCTGAACAATGGCAAGACCTTTACCAAACCGTTCCCTTAACCCCCGAGCAGGTAGCCAACATACCTCCATATAGACCGTGGAGATATGAATGGTGAAAATCTTTTATTTTATATAGACAGTAAAATAATTTCAAGACACCACGGACAAACGATAAAGAAAGATCACCTTCAACATAAGCAACTAGTTATTAAAGTCATTAATACGAAACCAAATAAAAAGTGCAAAAGATTAGAAATAAAAAGTATTACACTAGACACTTTGTCTTCACCAAGTGATGTAAGAGACTTAGGCAAACATGGCCTCTCTTACGATCAATCTTGGATCCCGAGACGACTCACACACTCTACGATGGACAATGGATGATGGTGGTGGATGATGGTGTTATGGTGGTGGTGGGTGGTGGGTGAAGTGTGAGAGAGGTGGTGTGCCAAGGGATGGTTTGAGCTTGAGCCAAGCACATCTATTTATAGGCTGAACAGAAGCTCGGGCACGGCCCCGTGTCCAGTGGGCACGACCCCGTGTCCACATCCTTCTCTTTCTTCATTAAATGCAGCTTTGTCTTATTAGTTGACCACGCCCCCGTGTCCGCTGAGCACGACCCCGTGGTGCAGAAGAATGTTTGTACTATGCAGATTTGCTGGATTGTGCGACTCTTATAGTTGACCACGGCTTCGTGTCCGCTGAGCACGGCCCCGTGGTGGGCAATAGAAGCTTCTACCACTTTGTCTTTTCTGCTGACACTTGGGCACGCCCCCGTGCTGGCTGAGCACGGGGCGTGTTCAGGCTTCTGATCTCTTGTTTTGCTTGGGAAGATGCTGTCGTGGGGTCGGGCATGTCACATCTTGTTCCTTTTCTTGTATTTATGTCAGATTTTGATGTCTTTTTGCTTCTTTTGTTAATTTGAGCTCATTTAATCCTGAAAATACAAAAGGAAGACAAAAGCACACTTTTTCCAACATTAGTACTAAAAAGGGGTTAGTTTTATGCCTCAATTGATGAAATTTATATGTTAATATTTGAACACATCAAATACCCCCACACCTGAATCTTTGCTTGTCCTCAAGCAAAACTCTTTAATATGTGGCTATTTACACTCCCAAATGGAATGGGTAGAGAAGAAGGTTTTTGGGCTTGTCGTAGAGTGTCGGGATTTCCAAGATTCTTTATTTAATTTAATTTTTATTTATTTACAATCCTATTCGTCATGATTTATTTAAAACTTTTCATAAGATAAATTACTTATTAGGGCATAACATGTCTTTGTAAAATTCTATTTATATACAAGTTCACATACCTCACGGGGATCACTCAACACTCGGCCGAAAATGTATTTTTGTGGATCACTCGAGAGCGGCATGGAACTTACTCCTACCATAGGCTTGCCAAGCAATCAATCCTCCTCCTTTTTAACTTATATACCTTTGTAAATATCAAGAGGACTTTGTGGGTTAAGGGTTAGGCTTGGGTTAAAGGTAGGTGGTTGGGTTGGTGGTTAGTAAAAAGGGCGAAAAGCGTAACAAGTGTCGGTTTTCATATGACTTCCTATTTTTGTAACTTTTATTTTGATGAAGCCATTTATTCAAACAAAGTTATTTTTGATGAACCTGTTTGTTTATTTTCTTTTGCTTCATCATCAACAACAAATGTTTTTTTTTTTTTTTTTTTTTTTTTTTTTTTTTTGAAGTCATTTAAAGAACCGAACTTGTTACTAAAACAAAGGGGTAAAAATGAAAAAAGTTTTTGGTGGGTAAAAAGGGTGTTTGGTTTGGGTTATGAAATGAAAAGGTTTAGGCTCAAAGGGGCTAACTAGGGGGATTTTGGGTAGGTGGTAAAAAAAAAAAATAATGGTGTAGAAATAAAAAGGGTTAGTCCTAATGCCTCCATCATTTACTTACTCGGGTTTAAGTTGGTAAGGACCGGGAATGTATCGTCATGGCAAGTTCTAGAGTCGTAAGAACCAAGCGGCTATTCACACAAGAAACGAAAATGAGCATTTAGTCAAATGATATGTAAGTGTTTGCTCAATAAAGGCTCAAAACTCACTTTTGTGGGAATGGGTTTTTATGTGATCAAGTATATATAATTAAATTTTAACAAAGCTTGTCATGCCTTTTCATAATTTTCTTATGTTGGTTCTTTTTATCACGATGCTATCGGTTGTAAATTCATAAAAATATAACCTTTTTAAGAACTTGAATTTCCCGAATTAAACCTAGACAAGTAAAAAAATAAAAATTTTTGAAAAAATTTGGGGTGATTAGCGGTTCCAATAGAGTTTTGTGTAAGGCTTGTATTTAGGACTTGCAAGTTTCAAGGTTTTAGCATCCCCCCACACTTAAATTACACATTGTCCTCAATGTGTCCCAAAAATAAGTTTTTAGGTTGATTGAATGTGTAAAAAGGTGTGAAAAGCAAAAATTTTGTGTTACTGGGCGCTGAACACGGCCCCGTGTGATCCGGGCACGGCCCCGTGTTCAAGTGCCAGTAACAAAATTAAACAAGAGAAACAGAAGTCTGGACACGGGGGCGTGTTGGGTGAACACGGCCCGTGTCCAGTTACCTGAACTGGGTCTTTTTCTGCAGACTGTGCAGCACGGGGCCGTGTTGGGTGGACACGGCCCGTGCCGAGCTTACTGCAAACGAAGAAATTTGTCGGACGGTTCTGTTTTCCTGTATGGAGTGCTGGTTCAAGTTTCCCTTGCATCCTTTGCCATCTCAAGTGTGTTTTATTCCTGAAAATTAAAACTAACTAGAAAACAAGAAAATTAATCTAAACTAAACTAAGGATAGTTCCGTGGAATGCCTCCATGGTGCGCCACGTTTATAAGGGTCCTTGGCTAGACCCAAAGCCTGGTCATATGTTACCCAAGTGGGATGTATTGCATCCCATGTTACACCGTCAGAGAGCGTCATCCAAGCTTGAGTCTATGACCTTCATGTAGTTGACCGAATCTTCTTCCTCTACTTTCTTTCCACATTCAAATTTTACTTCCTCATCCCCAAACTTCAATGTTAAAGTTCCGTCATTCATATCCACCACTGCTTAGGCGGTGGCTAGAAATGGCCTCCCGAGGATGAGAGGGACATCGGTGTCTTCTTCCATGTCCAGGATGACAAAGTCGGTTGGAAAGACGAAATTGTCAACCTTGACTAGCAGATTTTCAGCGACACCTTGTGGAAATTTGACGGACCTGTCGGCGAGTTGTATGCTCATCTTTGTAGGGCTTGTTGTTCCTAGGCCGAGTCGCTTGAACATTGACGTGGGCATGAGGTTGATGCTAGCCCCAAGATCGGCTAAAGCATTACGGACGGGGGACTTCCCAATCGAGCAAGGGATTGTGAAGCTCCCGGGGTCGATTTTCTTTTGTGGAAGTTTGTTGAGTACTAAAGCTGAGCATTCTTCGCCTAAGTTAACTAATTGCAATGATTCAATTTTCCTTTTGTGAGTGAGGAAGTCCCTCATGAATTTTGCATATTTAGGCATTTGGGTTAGGACCTCAATAAAAGGAATATTAACATGCAATTGTTTTAGTAAACTTTCGAACTTTGCGAATTGCTCATCGGTCTTTTGACGATTTAACCTACCGGGGTACGGAATCAGATGAGTCTTGGTGGGTTCTTGATTTGTTGAAGGAGCCTTTTCTGGTTGAGGTGTGGGTGAAGTAGTGTTTTGGCGTTGACTTCCTTCAATTGGTGGTAAGGGATCATCCTCGGGACCCACGGTTCGGTTTCTCAACGTGATGAGGTGTACTTGCGCCTTTGGGTTGGTTTCGGTATTACTTGGTAACGCGCCTTGTGGTCTCTCGGAGAAATTTTGAGCTAGTTGATTTAATTGTTTTTCAACGTTTTGAATGCTAGCTTGTTGATTTCTAAAATTCGATTCCAATTGTTGAAATCGATCCGAGTTTTTCTTTTCGGTGTCGGAGATGAGGCGAGATAGGGTATCTTCAAGCCTTTCTCTTCCACCTTGTTGTTGAGAGAAATTTTGTGGTTGTTGAAAATTAGTTCGTTGGTTTTGTTGGTTACTACTATTGCCGGGATCTCTCCAACCAAGATTTGGGTGGTTACGCCATCCTTGGTTGTAGGTACCCGTTGGAGGACCCGACGGCCTAGGTCTATTATCAATGTAGTTTACCGTTTCCGCTTGTTCATCTAATTCTTTCATACAACTCCAATTTTCATGTGACCCACCACACCCTTCACAAGCCATAACCGAGGCCGTTTTTGTCATTTCTAGCCTTTTGATTTTCGAAGAGAGGGCCTCGATTTGGGCTTGTAAAGAGGTGCTTTCATCAACTTTATGGGCGCTCGGGGCAATAGATTTATTACCTCGGGGAGTGTGCCATTGAAAATTGGTTTGAGCAATTTCCTCAATTTGATTATATATTTCATGTGGGCGACGATTACCTAAAAGTCCCCCGGAGCTTGAATCAAGTGTTTGTCTTGTGTGTGGCAACAACCCATTGTAGAAAGTGGATACTTGTTGCCATACCGCTAGACCGTGATGAGGACACTTTCTTAGAAGCTCCTTGAACCTTTCCCAAGTTTCATATAAGGATTCCCCATCCTCTTGTGAGTATGTATTAATTTCAGTCATTAATTTAGCCGTTTTAGCAGGAGGGAAATACTTATATAAAAACTTTTGGGCAAGTTCATCCCAGGTGTTTACCGAGCCAACTGGGAGGGTGTTAAGCCAAGCCTTAGCTCGGTCTTTTAGTGAAAATGGAAACATTCGAAGGCGGATGGCGTCATTTGATGCTCCATTGATCCGAAAGGTATCACATATTTATAAGAAATTAGTAATATGCAGATGGGGATCCTCGTCCGCAAGCCCATGGAAGGTTGCGGAGTTTTGGAGCATTTGTATCAAATGCGGCCGAAGTTCGAAGTTATTGGCTTCGACATTTGGTGCATTGATAGCGGCGCCGAGATTGCCTATGGTGGGCCGTAGGTAATCCATGAGGGTACGTTGATCCACCATTGGAAGTGGGTCCCCCGAAACTTTCTCTTGATTTTTAGCTTTAAGTCTTTTTCTGAGAAAGCGTTCGGGTTCTTCTAGAGGTTCTTTTATGTCTCTACTAGAACTGGAGCTCATGCACTACGTAGGAGGTTCACATGTGGCGCCTAGGTTCCAAGTCCTGCAATAAAAACAGAAAAGAACGTTGGTCAGAATGTTCACCACGGCCCCGTGCTCAGCGAACACGGCCCGTGGTCAGAGGTACATTGATTGTCTTCTGGATCCCTGTTACTGGGAGTTGGACACGACCCCGTGTTGCACCGACACGGCCCCGTGTTCAGCTCTCTGTAACTCAGAAAATAAAAACTGCCAGTGATGATGCTGGGCACGGCCCGTGTCCGACCAGGCACGGCCCGTGCTGAGCTCTGCAGAAACTGAAAAATCTAAAAAAAGAATCCTAAAAAAATGAAAAATAAGAAAAAACGATTAGGCCGTTGATTCCTAACTTTCTTAAAATCCTTGTGTCCCCGGCAACGGCGCCAAAAACTTGATGCGTGTGAAGTGTTATATATATTAGGTGTATATTTTAAGCCCCTTTAACACTTATTTTAGCCAAGTTTTAAATTTATAAAACACGATATTTTACTAACACTAAACACACATATGGGCAAGTGCACCCATCGTGAGCGTAGTATAGTGTTGGCAAGATACCGAGGTCGTCCAAGGACACAAGAGCTTTTAGTACCGGTTTATCCTCAACGTCTAATCAAAATAAAAAGTTTAGAAAAATGTTTTAAACTAAGAAAAATAAAAACTAACTAAAATGCTGAAAATAAAAATAAAAAGAAAAATAGATAGACAAGATGAATCACTTGGTTCCGACTCGTATCTAGTGTAACCTTTGATTATTTCCGCACTTTTGCAAATGATTAAGAGATTATCTTAGTTATTGTAGTAGGCCCCTCTTTTGAAGGTGACGTTACCCTCACCCCAGTAGTTTGAGTCAGCAAGGATACAATCCTAAAAGGGTGGATTATTGGAAGATAATGAATTAAGTTATTAATGCAATATTATGGTAGGCCCCTCTTTTGGAGGTGACGTTACCCTCGACTAAGTAGTCTGAGTCAGCAGGGATATAGTCCTAAATAGCCGGGTTATAGTATTAATAGTAGTTAACTTATGAGGGGGTCAAAGAGTTTGGACCCCCGCCATCCAATACCATGAAGTATTGAAGGAGGTCCTACTAAATTTGACCCAGGTCCATTGCAGGACCTCTAAACGCTGAACAATGGCAAGACCTTTACCAAACCGTTCCCTTAACCCCCGAGCAGGTAGCCAACATACCTCCATATAGACCGTGGAGATATGAATGGTGAAAATCTTTTATTTTATATAGACAGTAAAATAATTTCAAGACACCACGAACAAACGATAAAGAAAGATCACCTTCAACATAAGCAACTAGTTATTAAAGTCATTAATACGAAACCAAATAAAAAGTGCAAAAGATTAGAAATAAAAAGTATTACACTAGACACTTTGTCTTCACCAAGTGATGTAAGAGACTTAGGCAAACATGGCCTTGATTGTCAAGAACTCTTACGATCAATCTTGGATCCCGAGACGACTCACACACTCTACGATGGACAATGGATGATGGTGGTGGATGATGGTGTTATGGTGGTGGTGGGTGGTGGGTGAAGTGTGAGAGAGGTGGTGTGCCAAGGGATGGTTTGAGCTTGAGCCAAGCACATCTATTTATAGGCTGAACAGAAGCTCGGGCACGGCCCCGTGTCCAGTGGGCACGACCCCGTGTCCACATCCTTCTCTTTCTTCATTAAATGCAGCTTTGTCTTATTAGTTGACCACGCCCCCGTGTCCGCTGAGCACGACCCCGTGGTGCAGAAGAATGTTTGTACTATGCAGATTTGCTGGATTGTGCGAATCTTATAGTTGACCACGGCTTCGTGTCCGCTGAGCACGGCCCCGTGGTGGGCAATAGAAGCTTCTACCACTTTGTCTTTTCTGCTGACACTTGGGCACGCCACCGTGCTGGTTGAGCACGCGGCGTGTTCAGGCTTCTGATCTCTTGTTTTGCTTGGGAAGATGCTGTCGTGGGGTCGGGCATGTCACATCTTGTTCCTTTTCTTGTATTTATGTCAGATTTTGATGTCTTTTTGCTTCTTTTTTTAATTTGAGCTCATTTAATCCTGAAAATACAAAAGGAAGACAAAAGCACACTTTTTCCAACATTAGTACTAAAAAGGGGTTAGTTTTATGCCTGAATTGATGAAATTTATATGTTAATATTTGAACACATCATGAAGCATAGGCAATAACCTTGCCTTTCTGCATAAGCACACACCCCATGCCAGTGTGTGATGCGTCGCAGTAAACCACGAATTCTTCAGTACCTTCAGGCAATGTCAGTACAGGAGCATTGCTCAATTTTTGCTTCAAAATATCAAAAGATTCTTGCTGCTTTGGTCCCCAGTTGAACTTAATATCCTTCCTAGTCAAGGAAGTTAGGGGTGCAGCAATCCTTGAAAAATTTTCAATAAAGCGCCTGTAGTATCCTGCCAATCCCAGGAAACTGCGAATTTCTGTGGGCGTCTTCGGCTCCTGCCAATTCATGACAGCTTCAACCTTAGCGGGATCTACCTGGATTCCGCATTCACTAACCATATGTCCAAGAAATTGGACTTCTCGAAGCCAAAATTCACACTTCGAGAACTTGGCATAGAGCTTCTCCTGTTGAAGTAGTGAAAGAATACATCGAAGATGTTTCTCATAGTCGTCCTGATTCTTTGAATAAATCAGAATGTCGTCAATGAAAACGATGACGAATTTATCCAAGTAAGGCTTGCAGATGCGATTCATGAGATCCATGAATGCGGCAGGTGCATTAGTGAGCCCAAAAGGCATCACTAAGAACTCGTAATGACCATATCGAGTCCTAAATGCAGTCTTGTGTACGTCTTCATCTCTAACCTTTCGTTGATGATAGCCTGACCTTAAGTCAATCTTAGAGAAGTAACTTGCCCCTTGAAGCTGATCGAACAGATCGTCGATCCTGGGCAATGGATACCTATTCTTGACAGTGACCTTATTAAGCTCACGGTAATCGATGCACAGACGCATCGATCCATCCTTCTTCTTGACAAATAAGATTGGCGCTCCCCAAGGAGACGAACTAGGTCTAATGAAACCTTTGGCTAGCAATTCATCTAGTTGCGTTCTCAATTCCTTCATCTCTGTTGGTGCCAACCTATAAGGCGCCCTTGCTACTGGTGCAGCTCCAGGGATAATGTCAATTCTGAATTCTACTTGTCTATCTGGTGGCAAACCAGGTAGTTCTTCAGGGAAAACATCGGGATATTCAGAAATGGCGGGGATATCCTCAATCTTAGGCTTCGGCTCATCAATAGTCACTTGTGCCATGTAGATGACACAACCCTTCTTCAAACACCTAGAGGCCTTGAGCATAGTCACTTGCTCAGGCAGTCCATACTAGGTATCTCCCTGAATGGTAAGTGATTCACCTGACGGAGTCTTGATCACCACTTGCTTCTTATTGCAGACAATCTGGGCCTGGTTATGAGATAACCAGTCCATGCCTAAAACGATGTCAAAACCGGCTAACTTCAAAGGAAGTAGGGACAAAGGAAAAGAGTGGTTCTTAATGGATATGAAACATCCATCTAATATGGTTGAGGCGGTTTCTAAGGTGCCATCTGCTAATTCCACCTCATACTTCACACTTAAGGTTTTAACAGGTAAATTCAGCAATTTGCAAAACTTATTATCTACAAATGATTTATCAGCTCCTGAATCAAAAAGCACTCTCGCATAAACATCATTTATAAGGAAGGTACCTGTGATCACATTGTCGTCCTGCACAGCTTCCTTTGCATCCATCCTGAAGACCCTAGCATTGGTCTTTTTTCCTTCATCAGCTCTCTTTGCATATTTTGGGCAATTTATCTTAATGTACCCTTTTTCGTTGCAACTGTAGCACGTTATATCCTTCAGTTTCTTGCACTCTAGGGTCTTATGTTCCGAAGATTTGCAAATCCCACAAGGCCTCGACTGAGATTGGGTTTTGAGTCAAGTCTGCACCTCCCAAAGTGGTGCTTCTGACAAGTCTTACACTTGGGCTTATCTCCAGATTGATGCCCATCCTTCTTAGAACCAGACCCCTTCTTGTGGTCATTGTTTCCTCGGTGCTTCTTGTCTGACCTTCGTGAATTGTCATCTTCACGCTTCCTTTTCTCGGCATCCGTGCTCCTTAGCGATCTTTGTCGGACCGCGTCCAGTGTGAGGGACAAAGATATATCAGCTGTAGACCTGAATGTAGCTGGCCGAGAGGCTTTCACGCTTGCCTTAATCTCTGGGGCTAAACCCCAATGAAACGAGCTATTCTTTTGGGTTCCGGGGTCACCAGATACGGAACCAATCTTGACATTGTATTAAAGCTCGTAAGGTAAGCTTGGCAATCCAAATTTTTCATTACCAATGACAGAAAATCCGACTCAATCTTTTCGACCTCATGCTGAGGACAGTAGTTCTCCTTGATGAGGGTAACAAATTGTTCCCATGTCATATTGTACAGTGGAATCTTCCCGGTAGTTTGAACCAACGATCTCCACCAGGCTAAGGCCTCACCTTTGAACGATTGAGACACAAACTTTACCACATCCTTCTCAGCGCACCCGCTGATATCAACCACGGTATCCATCTCATCCAACCACGTCATGCAGTCTATAGCTCCTTTCTCCCCAGTGAAATCCCTGGGCTTGCATGAAACAAAGTATTTGTAGGAGCAACCCTTATCACGGGGTCCTTGATTCAGCACGATCCTTTGAGATGGAACACTTTGTTGATTTGAGGACTGACGATCGTCATCAACTTTCTTTGGTTCTTCCTTTTTAGAGGGTGGTGGCTTGCTGTGAGCCTCAGAATGAGTCTTAGGCTTTGAATGCGGTGCGGATAGGGTCCTACTTCGAGTCCCGCTATATTCCTGATACTGCCGCTCTATCGCCTTTGTAACAGCGTTGTCTATCAATGCTTGTAGTTCTTCACCCGCGATATTAATTCGGGTATTACCATGATCTTCCCGTGGGTGACTGTTGATCTCATCCGAGTCAGCCATTTTGGTTTGAACTGTTACATAAGATATTAACAATAATTTATTTGGGAGCTTATTATGGAATTGTCTTTTAGGGCAATTCATTAACCATGGTAAACATAGACCATATTTGGTTAATTTGTTACTCACATTTATTTAGGATTTTACTATAACTTATCCTAATTATACAACAATAACAGTATTATTAGCACAAAAGGCCCAGTCACAGGGACATTTTTAAATTATAAGCCATGATTTCAGAGAATCAAGGCATGTAGGTTTGAACATAGTTCTTTACCTTTTCTGACAGGGAGTCGTAGACTACTACTGTCTTTTGTCTTATATGACAATGAGTATGACCCGTAGGCACTACATCACTAATGGATGTTTAATATGAGATCATCTTAATTGATGATTTAAACCCATGATTTATAGATCATTAAGTTAGGTTGGGAATCTTTTGAAGAATCCTTATATAAGAATGACGTGTGTGATTTTAACTAATCACGTCTGCCAGGAGCGTTAACATATTTTCAGATGTTAACAGGGATCCGAATCTTTTAAATAGGTCTTACCATCTTGGCCAGGTCTTATAATGACACGTAGGCTATGTTATACCTTTAAGATTCTTATTTAACATATAATAGGCAGATTATTTTAAAAGGAATGATTTTGATTTATTTATTTCATATATTTATGCATAAAATGACAAAAATGAAAATAAACTTAACATTCCATTAATTATTAAAATATTACACATTGCCCTAAACGGGACTTTTAAATAGACAAATTACCCACGCAAGGGTTAAACCGAAATACAAGTCCACGCAGGGACCAAGTACTAAAACAAATGTCCACGCAGGGACTAGAAAGACAAGTCCACGCAGGGACTAAATACAAGGATGAATGTCCACGCAGGGACTTAATTGAAAAGTAGGAAATACAACAATACAGGTAGGGATTTAATGATCCCTTTTCTTCTTCCCCTTCAACAAGCTCGCTAGGCCCTTGAGGAAACCCCTGTTGTTCCTGCGTTCTTCTTGGAATTCATGCTCCACACGACTTAGTCTTTGGAGGATTTCCTCCTGTTCCGGTGGGGAAAATCGTGGTGGCTGCGACTGTTGCCGAATCGGTGGTCGTGCAGGTACTTGATACCCATGAGTTGGGTATCCTATTCCCCAAGGGGCTCCATACGGTCCTTCCGGATGAAGGGCGAGGTAGTTTGATGCCACTTGGTAAGGGTCTTCAGCATAATTATAGTTGGTGTGAGCCGGCTGCTCAAACGGGTTGTACGCTGTTGACCCAGCGTACGTAGGAATCGGGTTACCAAAACCCATTGGTGGCGGCTGTGGTGCAACTGGTGCAGAACTCACCTCTGGAATTGGGTTTGAGGGCCCACCCATCTGTGGGTCTTCATGCAGTGGCGGGTAGTGACTGCCACTTGAGTGATGGGGAGTGCTGAAGTGGAAATCCCCTCCTCGCGCAAACATACGTGCGCCCGTTCTCCTACGCCTGGGTGGTTCTGGAGGTGCTTGATGAACTGGCGGCGATGGAGGTGGTGGCGTGACTGCCACGAATCGTGAATCCCCAGAGGGATCCTGCTGCTGCTGCTGCTGCTGGTGAGGTGATGAATGTTGAGATGGTGTGAAGTACCATTCATGCTGGTTAAACCTTGCTTGGTAACTGTCCGGACCACCGTAGGGTGATCCGTGGAAGGAAGATCCATTCGAGACCTCGATAGGATGGTTGGGTGTACCGCTTGCAGGTTCAACGGGATCCGTGTCCTCGTCCATGTCCATTGCATTGTCTTCTGAGAAGTGGTCCTCTGGTCCCAATGGGTTAAAACCCACTGGTTCTTGTATATAGTTTGCCGGGTTGAACCGGCCCTGGAAAACAGGAGTGGGGTTGCCAAAGGAATTGTGCGAAAGGGATCGCTGCAGAGGTATATATGAAGGTTGTGGGTTATCGGGCTCGTTTTCCGAATGCGACCCAAATGAATGACGGTAAGGAGGCGTTGAGCTGTGCGAAACAGACCGTCTAGCGGGTTCCGCAGGGGTCCTCCTGTTTCCTTGCGGATCCGCACTCATTGTAGTGGAAGGAGTTCGCCGGTGCGAAGGTCCGGCCTCGTGATCGTTGGGGGCGGTGATTGGCCCCTTGCCTCGTCCTCCTCTTCTGAATCTTGGCGACATATTTCCTGTCAAAACAATACAAGGTACAACGAGAAATATAAAGGACAAAGTTTAAA